>JAVSCE010014849.1:0-20519 GCA_032199065.1 Smutsia gigantea
AATGCTGTAGGTGGCGCTATTGCCCCACTATTCCACAGCTGTGGCTGCGCCGCTCCGCAGGGCCCTTTATCGCTCTGGCAGGGGTGGGAAGGAGTAGGAGGCTGTTGATCTCAGTGAGAAGTGTTAAGTATGGCTACGCTTCCTCAGTCGCCAGCTAAGGCGTCTGAAACTCCCCAGGACTCCCAGCTTGCTGGGCTGCGTGTGCTGGGGCGATCCGGCTCCTCCGCTGGGCTCCTGTCTCTTTAAGACCGCTGAAGAAAGCACGCACTTTTTTTTTTTCCCTTCCCGGGAGCCGGCTGCAAGCACCCTGGCGCGTTCCCCGCTCAGATCCTGCCCCTCTGTCTCTCCAATCTCAGCTGCACTGCGCAATGTGGGTCAGCGCTCCCCGTGCAGATCACCTGGGCTGGCTACATCGCGGGGTGTACTTCCATTCCCTCCCGGCTCTGACTCCTCTCTTCCCGCCGGTGCGCTGGGGTGGGGGAGAGCTCGGGTCCGGCCGGGTCGCGGCTCCGTATCTTACCCGCCTCTTGGGGTGCCGAGTCCTCTCGGGTGTAGCTGCACGCTGTGCGCTTTCCTGTGTATTCTCATCTCTCTTTTAGGAATAGATGTATTTGCTGTGTTTTCGTAGATAAATATAGTGTTGGGAGGAGATTTCTGCCGCCCTGCTCACACCGCCATCTTCCCGGAAGTCCTCTACGGCTAAGCTTTTATTTCTGGTTCATGCTGACTCTGTTCTAGTTGTATACTTCTAGTTTGTCAGGATGATCTTTGGGAGTAGTGCTGGACTTTAATTTGTAGGACTCATACTGGCCTAACTAAAGGGAAATCTTTTCCTCTTCAGAGAGTTTATGTTTGCTCGTGCATCAGCCGGGAGCCAGGCGTCACCTGTATCCAGGATTGTGTAGCTTTGTGGAAGTGTTCGTAAGTGTAGAATTTCTGGGTCCTAGATTCCTATGCACATTAAAATTTTTTTGCTGTATATTCAATTTTCTAATAAGATTATACTGATTTCAGCCCCACCAGCAGTATTTGAAAGTGGGTTTCGCTTTTTCCCTACATAGTCCCATCACTGTTGCAATATCTGCCATTTTAGACAAAAAAAAATTTTTCATTGGTTTTAATGGCATTTCTTTAAATACTAATACCTTAGCACCTGTTTGTGGCTTATTAACTATGAATTGCCTGATCTTCCCTTTACTCATTTTACTCTTGGTGGTATTTGTCTTTTCATATTGATGTCTAGATAAACTTTTAATGTGAAGAATAGTAACCTTTTCTTCTGGCTTGCAATTTTTTTTCCCATGTTAGTCTTTTGTTTATATATTTTTTTGCTATTTACATTTTAAACTTTTGTGTACTCAATTCTGTCAGTCTCTTGAAAGACATAACCTCATTGTGAACAGGTTTCCTGAAAACTGCCAACTTACTCAATCATAACATTTCTACATAATGCAAATTAAAATTGGTGAAAGAAAATTCTCATGGGAAGGGAAGAAGTGCCTCAATCTGATTTTTATATAGATTTAAATTTTTCTTAAGTCATTCTGTACATGTATCATTTATTAAAAACTTTCTCAGTCCCATTTGGAAAATAATCAAGTCTCAAATGCAAAATGTACTTTTAGTATGGCAAAAGATCCACTTTTTAAAAAACTTTTTCTGTTTTTGCAGATAAGATAAATTGTATTCTTTTATCCCATATGAATGAACAAAACTTGCTTTGTTAATCGTAGAAGAAATTTCTAAGAACCTTAAAGTGTTACCGTCTTCATAGTGTGATATTTAAATTACCGACAAGTGTGAGTTTTGCACTGCAGAGCAAACTATAGTTTAGATAGAAACAGGAGTGTGAAGGAGGCACAAATGATTCTTCTCATTTTTGTAGGGCAAATGAAGAGGACTAAATGTGCTGAAATTGATGTTGAGACACCAGACTCCATTCTGGTCAATACAAATCTGCGGGCACTGATCAACAAACACACCTTTTCAGTCCTTCCTGGAGATTGCCAACAGCGACTGCTTTTACTACTTCCGGAGGTGGATCGACAGGTATGTTATTTCAAGCATAAGCAGTGTTATAACCCTCTGAGGCTTGCTTTATTCATCCCCTTTAGAATTCTTTAAGACTTTTAAAGTAGCTTTTTATGTGTACCTGTAAAGAAGTGTTATCAAGGGTACTAAAGAAGAAATAAGATTATTTGTATGTTAAGTGTTTGTTATAGATTTGCTCTGTAAGGCTTACAACGGGAAAAAACTCTTTATCAGAATGTCAAGATTATGGAATAAAATTTGTCTAGCTATCATATTAGTATGTAAGCTTCCATAGAACACAGTTCAGGAGGAAGAATTGTCTTGTTTAAGACATTAAACAGGGGTTTTTGAATGGGTTCTTTGAAGGGATTAAGAATGTTAAATATTTTCATTCTTTTGTTAAATTTTTCTAAAACATATATTGCTTTTGCAATAAATTAAAAAACCCAATGTAAATTATACTCTCTTTTTTAAAAATAAACACCAGAGGTTTGGGAATAGTCTAGGTAGGGATCAGAGAGATTTAGCTTGATCAGGAATAAGGTCAAGATCCGAGACCTAGGCTTTCATCAAGGACAGTGACTAGCAAGTCACTCCCCCTTCTGATCTTCTGTTTCCTTCTCTGTAAAAGTAAGATAGGACCAGCATGATTTTCAAGGTTTATTCAATTCTGAGATTTTTTTTTTATTCATTATTTCCAAACACCTATGCCTTCTAAGTAATCTGATAGCCCACTCCCCTTTTTTTGCTAATCATCATAAAAACAAGATGAGAGAGGTGTTTTCCCTAGTTTATAGTGAGAGATTAATGGAAAATAAGTAAACTATACAAATCATCATAGCTAATTGACTATAAAGTCAAAACTAAATCTAATTCTGAAAATCATCTTTCTGCTAGACTATACTGATCTCAGTTCCATAGTGCTGTGAATCAGCACATGTGAAAGCAGGTCAGATTCCATTTCCAGGGAATCCAATAGGTCAGGGACACTACCAGCAGTAAGAACAAGGAAGTAGAACTGATCCTTCCCAGCAACTGCTTTCCCCGCCTTGCCTCTTCTTGGAGAAATCATAACTTTGGGGATGCCCAGTTTTTTGTTAGAATGTTAGGAGACTGATATTTCAGTGGAGTTTTTAGAGAAGTTTTCTTGTTGGGGATTGCTCTTATCTCATTTAAAGACTCATGTTATTAGGTTGGGAATAATAATACAGGACCTAACTGTGAGGGCCTCTCTGTAGAACTCTTGGGCAGGTGTCTCAGAACTGTTTTGACCAATGGCCCTTATCCTCTCTCAGGAGGATTGCCACATGTAATTTTAGAATTAAAGGGGCTATCTATTCATGTTCCCATAGAGTGCAGTCCTGTGGAGTATTCTTAATAAGGGCACTGATCAACAAACACCTTTTCAGTCCTTCCTGGAGATTGGTTGGCCTGTCTTTGTCAGTAATTATGGTGGGAGCACACAGTAATCTGAGAAAGACTGTCCTAAAAAATAGTATGGAGTTCCAATAAAGTGAAGTACAACTTCACTGTCAGATGAAACTTGGTTGTAAAGAATTCTGGTTATTACTAGGGTAATATGTTGGAAACCACATTTCACTGTATGATGTGCCCAGCAATGAACAGTGGAAAAACATTATACCAGAGAAAAGAATAAGGGAGGGGAGTGAATTAAAACACCTCTCTTCACATATATTTGAAGGTCTGTCATATGGAAAAAGTAAGCTCTGTTTCTCTAGAAAGCAGATTTGGGGTTAAAATAACAGTTTTTAAAAACAGAGCTGTTAAACTATGGAATGGATTGACTTGGGTTGGAGTAACTTGCTCATTATTGAAATATTCAAGCAGAGGTTGGATAACCTGTTCTCCTCATAGGGAAGCCTGTTACCCCTCTGTAAACTCTGGAGTGTGAATCAATAGTCAGCCAATTGTAGCCTGTGGGCCAATTGCAGCCTACTGCCTTGTTTCTGTAAATACAGTTTTACTGGTACACAACCATTCCCATTATTCTACATATCATCTATAGCTACTTTGTGTTAAAATGGCAGAGTTAAATAGTTGCAACAGATGCCAAAGTCTAAAGTATTTGCACTCTACTCTTAACAGAAAAAGTTTGCCAATTTCTGCTTTTGAGCTAGAGACAGATAACATTGGCCCAGATAGGTTTAGAAAGTAAAGTGGATTGAGAAGAGTTCTCAATACATAGGATGTCCAAATAGTTACCTAAATTTTCTTCAAAAAACTGTTTTTGACTTAAAACTTATATTTAGGTTTTAATCCATCTAAAAAGTTTTTTGTATTGCCCCGAAATTGGGGTTCATCTTTGTTTTCTACTGACTGTTCATTCCAGCACTACGTATTTATATAACCATTTTTCCTCCCATTTGAAATCCCATCATTGTTACATATTCTATTCATTTCTGTGCAGCATGTGTTTATAGGTGCTCTTTCCTCTCTGGTTATTTCTTTGTACACTCTAATGCTTGTGGTAATAGTTTTGATTGCAGTGGCTTTGTGTGTGGTATATTTAAGAATTGGAAAGGCAGTTGCCCCCTCTTGCTTTTTTTCCCATATGATCATTAAAGTTATTTTATTAATTAAAAATCTGCAGAGGAATCTTTTAGAAATGTAGATACTAACTTTGAGGAGAATGGCAATTTTAAGGTCTTCCATCCAAGTTTTTTTAGATGTTGTGTTTTATGCCTTTATTAAGATTTTATGGTTTTAAACCAAGATAGGAAATCCAAAATCTCTAATACAAAGAAAAATCTTAAAAACTTTTGGCAGGACATCACAAATCAAGTCAGTAGAGAGATTGCGGGAAATATTTTTGACATCTGTGACAGTTTTGCTATGAATCATATATAAAGGATTCTCGCAAATTGATAATAAAAATAAGCAGCCTTGTAGAAAAATGAGCAAATTATAGGAATTGGCATTCACAAGATTGCAAAACTAAATATTCAAGAAACATACAAAAAGATGTACAGAACTCAAGTAGTCAGGAGAAAAGAAATTTTTACCATTTCAAACTTTCTAGAGTGGCAAAAATTAAATAGCCTGTTAACATCTACAGTTTGCAAGGTAAAGGGTATGCTCTTATATTTCTAGTAGAAATGTGAATTGTTTAAGCCTTTTTGGAAAATTACAATATCTAGTTACACACACAAATGTATCTCTGCTCTCAGAACATACACCATAGAAATAAAAGCACTAGTATTTTAACTTTCACCAGAATGCTTATTACAGCTTGGTTGATTATGGGAAACAGTGAAAACAAAGTGTATGCTTATGATTAGGAAATTAAGAAATGAATTGAAGAGTATTCATACAATGAAATAAAATGCAGCTATTATAAAGATAAAGGAGCTAATATTATGCCAGTTAATTTGGAGAGACTTCAATAGTATGCTATATGAAAAAAGTAAGATTCAAAGCAGTGTATATAACTTGGTGACAGTTCTATAAAACAAATAAATCTCTCAGGGGAAAAAGAAACCTCTCACATATGTATTTATTTGTTAGCAGATGGTTCTTTGAGTATTATCAGTCAATGGGAAATGGAATTGAAAGGAGAGGAATAAGGGAGGGGAAATAAACAGGAAGGAAAGTTTTTAGAAAGAAATAATAACTACATTATAAAATAGAAGTGTTCATAATAATCAATGGTATGTTAATAATTGTGTTTCTATAAAATTAAATGTGCATACATTCTTTTCTGAAAAGAAAGGATAACCAAATTCCACATAATACATTTGTCTTTCTTTGTATGTTTTCCTTGGCTTATTCTTTGACCCAGGTTGGTCCAGATGGTCTGATGAAGTTAAATGGCTCAGCCCTTAACAATGAGTTCTTCACTTCAGCAGCCCAAGGCTGGAAGGAAAGACTCTCAGAAGGTAAGTGTTCCCCCCTCGGGTGTCTCCTAAGATATGTATGCACTTGGAGCCACTATGAGGGCATAGTGGCACCTCTGCACCTCAGTGACTGTTTGAGCAATTTTGGAAGGCAAAGAAAGGACAGGATGTCTACATAGGGTAGAACTAGCTGTTCTGTGCAAAATACATTGCTAGACTTTTACCTGGAGCCTGTATAGCCAGGTTTGGCTACAGATGGAGTTCAACAATATGTTCTTTAAGGATTTAAAGTCACCTGGTTAATTAAAAGCACAGGTTTTTAGGTCCTATTCCTAAAGATTCTGATTCAATAATTGTAGGTTAATGCCTAGGAATCAAAATTTTAATAAACTCCCGAAAAGCAGAGTGTAGAATTATTTTATGGTGTAATAATTGTGGTTTGGGAAGCAGTGAGATAACCTCTTTGTTACTGCCCAACCTCAGTGAAACTAACAGTAGAAAGAGTCAGTAATAACTATTTGTAAAGTAGCCTTTATTGAGAAATGTTTCACATACCATAGAGTTCGCCTGTTTGAAATACACAGTTCAGTGGCAGTCAGAACATTTGAACAAGTACGGATCCTGGCTGAGAGTGACTGCCTGTGGCCACTTGTCTGCCATGTTTGCTGGGTTTATAATTCTGACCTAACAAACTTACTGAGGGTAAATTTTAAAGTATGAAGAAGTGGTTGATGATTGCATTTGCACAGCATGTAGTGTCAGTCACTGTTAGCAGCTTTTAACCCTGACTGCTCGTTCTAGTCACCCGTGGTGTTTTTAAAACTACTGGTGTCCAGGCCCCACTCTCAGTAATTTGTTTTAATCATTGTAGGATGGTGCCTGAGCTTCACTGAGGTTCTATATTTGTTTTTTTAAAATTTCCCACGTGATTCTACTATGTAGCCATTATTGAAACCAGTGGCTGTATTATTTTTATTTCAAATTGTTTGTTCTTTAGTACACATGGAGCAGACTAACATTTGAAAAGTTATACCAAGTTAAACCAAGGAATAGCTTAAAACAAGTATGAGGAGCTTTAAAATAAATGTATATATAAGGAGAGCATTAGGAATGTTCATTGCTTAATTTGTGTCAGATCTCTGACAATTAGAGTTAATTGATCAGCTAATTAATATCTGTATTGTTCATTACAGTTGTTGACTCTTCCCTTCCTGTTTTCTTTTTAGGGCACATTCTGTATAGAAGAGATTTTTTTGTTGATAATGTTGGTCCTTTTTCTTAAAGATATTTTTGTGCAGAAACCCCTTTTTTCTAAAAGAATTGAAATCACATAAGCACTTTAAAACATACCCATTACCAGTACCTATCTTTAAGAATAATTTAGTAAAAGAGTATGTCTTCCAGTTTTTTAAAGTAGGTGTTATATTATACCTTAACTGTAATCAGTGTTTTTTTTGCATCTGAGTAGTCACTGCTCTACCTATAGACATGTGATTGTATATTATAAGCAGCAAAAACAACACTGTACACATGTGAACAGAGTTCAATATTTTTTATTCCTCATTCTATCGTGTACAGTAGACTCAACAAAAGAGCAGAAGTTCTGGGTTGGATTCTGACAGCCAGATTCCTCTTTTCCTCCTCATATGCCCAGGACTGTGATACCCATTATCCTCTAACATTTTCAATTCCCTCTTCTTACCACGAGGTCTTAAACTTCAAATATGCCATTTCTGTCTCTTATTCTCTGATGTCCTGGGTATTAGAGTATAAAAGGGAACAGCCTTTCTGAGCCCCAGGTTTGAAGGTGGCCTTCCATATACATTCACTGTTCTCTGCTGATTGAGTGGGATTGAGCTGGTTGGTAGTATATGCAAATAAATGGCATATTCAGGGCAGCTGGGTCTTTGGCATATTAAGTATCTTGTTGCTAGGGCACTAGACTGGCACAATTTCTGGAACAATTAGAACTAAACTGACAGCTTCAGAGTCACTGCCTACGTTTTTACTGGAGCCTCAAATGCCTTTAAGTGGTACCTCAACTATTCATTATGCAGTTGGATAGAAAAGGACTAAAATACAACTTGCCTTGTAAAAACAGAACTTTAAAATAATAAAATGTCCAGTGGCATTATTTACTGAAAGCACGTAACTATTTCTCCACTGGAAAAGAAATTACAAATTCAAGGTTAGTGATAAAAAAAATCTATAGGGAATATGATGTTTGGAGCAGGAGGGAGGTACTACAAGGAAAGCCCAGAGAAAAGGCCCAGTTGACCAAAGTACTCAGTTGAGTACTCAAAATACATGGAGGGGTGTGCAAGTATTTTTATCTCACCTGGTGGTACTTAGGTACTCCCTTACTGTGAGGAACTTTGGGAAATTTCTGTTGACTTCACATGATAGTATTCTGACTCCTGTTGTCAGTCTGTTGAAAGTTGCAAACAGCATATTTCTATTGAGTATCTTTTTCTTTTTTTTCTTTTTGTACATTACAGGTGAGTTTACACCTGAGATGCAGGTGAGAATTCGACAAGAGATTGAAAAGGAGAAAAAAGTAGAACCATGGAAAGAACAATTCTTTGAAAGCTACTATGGTCAGAGGTAATATCAAGACAGGTTCTGTAAACCAGATGTTAATTCCAACATACATGTTATATGGTGCTTTATCTTGTTACCTTTCCAGAGAATCTAGTCTTCAACTTCCTTCTCTTTTTTTTTCACCAATTTTTCTTTACCAAGAAAATTTTTTCTTGTTATGAATCTCAGGTGCACAGAATTCATAATCCTTGACTCAACACATTACCACTGTGGTGGGATGATTTCTTTTAAAAAAGAAGAAAAAGATTTTATAATCTTGAATTAGAGTCCCTTTCTTTGAATAGATTGGCTTTTCTTCCAGTAACTTCATAAGGATACTGATGTTCTTTACATTTTTTTATAGTAGTTAATTATCCCACAATCTCTATCTTACCCAGAATCACTAAGGAATGCTATAGTGTGGACCTTTATATCCAGATGTGTAATTAAATAACCTTGCCTCTGTAGAAGGCACTCTGGGTGGTATGAATAGCTGAATCAAGATACAAACCCTATTCTCAAGGGGCTGTAGTCTAAATCAGTTTTTAACTAACAAGAAATGACATCTTAATGGGGACATTTAAATAGATGACAGTTGAGCTGTGTTTGAAGCCTTGTTAGTCCCCCTTCTTTTTTTCTACATACCTAATGGCTGCCCTTAAAGAGACTCCATACCACAGCTTGAGAGCTAATGGCCTTTTGCCTTATCTCCAAGTAGTGTTCATTGATCCCCTTCATGGTCATTTAGGAAGTGATTTCTATTAAGATTAAGAGTTTCATAACACTGACTTTCTACATTCTTGGTATGAGCTTTCTCCTCTGTAGAAATAATGGTGTATACATTTAGACACAGGTAGCAGTTATTCTATAAATATTGTTCATTTCCTCCTTATTAGGCAGATAGAGCATTACAGCAATTTATAGGTCTTTCTGTTTTCAGCTGTTATTTTTTGTCAGCTTTGAAAGAAGGACTGTCTTTGACTACTGTGCAGTTTTGTCCTTAGTCATTCCATTTCAGAGGTGCAGCACTCATTATTTGAAGTCAGCAAAGAGGGCTACTTTGTTTTTGCCTGTTAATCAATATTCTGAAATATTAGGAGGAGTCTCTATAGTTACCCCTACAGAGTAGCCTTGCTCTTAGCCAGGTCACACTGTGCAAGTCCCAGTTGGCCTTCATTCCCAGGATCACTCAGAATTTTAATTTTAATCCTCAATCTCAGAATTTTAGAGCTTACCAAGTGAAATTTAAACAGACTTTTCCAAAACTCAAAATTCTCAACCTCTGGAGAACATTGACATCCAACTCCCCTACTGTCTCTTCAGGTTTCTTTTGGTTTCCTAGGCTAGCCTTCCTACTAGTACTGCAGAGCAGAGTTGATCAGAGTTCAAACCCATAGTCTCAGGTGCATGGGTTTTGGCCTTCTGTCATTTCCCTTGTGGGTAGTGTGTGATGCATGCCTCTGGTCAGTGTAGCCCCTTTGTAAGCAGAAGTACTAATAGTTACTAAAAGTATTGAGCTTTTATTATACACTAGGTACTGTTTAAGTATTTTACATGTGTTAACTTAGTTAATCATCAGTAATAATACTGTGAGGTGACTATAGTGTACAGTGGAAGAGACTGAGGCAGAGCCAGGATTTGAATCCAGCTTCTGGGTCCAGAATCTTCAGCATCATCACCACCATCTGCTGCTACTACTAACAGTGATGATAATATATGAAGAATGCCCTCCTATGTTTCAGGGGTTCTTCTAGGCATTGCCAGGAACCATTATCTCATAATGCCTTCAATAACATGGGCTATTTCTCAACTAGAGTATTTCTTTCTTATACCTTTTAGTTCTGGCCTGAGCCTTGAGGATTCAAAGAAATTGACAGCGTCACCCAGTGATCCCAAAGTAAAGAAAACCCTGGCTGAGCAACCAAAACCCATGCTTCCTTCAGAGGCCTCTCCTGTCAGTATAGTCCCAGTAATTCCCCAATTAGAGTCTAAAGAAGTCATGCAAATGCCATCACCAGTCAGAAAAGAAGAGCACGAAAGCCAAGACAAAGTGCAGCCAAACCCCAGCTCCACAGAGCCCCTACTTTGCTCTGCTAGCAGCACAAATGAGCTTAGCAGCGTTTTCCCCACCAAGTGCCCAAAGGATGAGGACCGCTTGGAGCAGAAGCTGGTTGCCTCTGCTAAACAAGAGTCTGAAAAAGAGAATCATCTCACTACAACTTCTAATTATATCAAAAATGAAAGCCAAGAAGCTTTAGTTATATCCCCAAGCAAACCCAAGAGTCCTGGGGTGGAAAAGCCAACAGTGAAGCCCATGGAAGCAAGTCCACAGGAGCCCACTGTGAAAGAGCCTTCATCAGCTCTGGTTGATCACAGCCCAGAAAGCCTCAAGAGGAAATCTTCTCTCATCCAAGAAGAGGTCCCTCTGAGCTGGGAGAAAAGGCCACGTGTCACTGAGAATCGCCAGCACCAGCAGCCATTTCAAATCTCGCCACAGCCCTTTCTCAATAGAGGGGACAGGATCCAGGTGCGAAAAGTACCTCCTCTCAAGGTAAGAGAGTGGGAACAAGTGAAAGAGAGTGAGAGTTTGAACACTAAGGTAATGGTCATACCTACTAAATTTACAGTAATTTGTGGTATTTCTTAATGCAGAAGCCGTTGTATATATTTGATGTGCATGTAATTTTCGTCTTATATGAATAAAAGTATTACCAAACAAGAATTTAGGACTACATTCCTACAGGTCTTCATTGGTGTTTGAAGAAGTAAGGTACTTGGATGTCTAATGTAAACCACCTCCCCTAACCCCTGCTGGCTACTCTTCTATCTTGAGGCAGTTAACAGAAATTATTCCATCTCATATGACAAAGTATGAAGTGTGATAATAACTGTGAGGAGGACTTTGGTGTGATCAAGAGGTCAAATCTCTGTAACAAGAGTCCTGCTGTTGAAGCATGCCTTGGCACTTTGCTTCTGCCACCACCAGTTTGATGTTCTGTGGATCCAGAACTGCCTGTGGTTCTGTCCTCACAAAGGGAATGTGTGTGGCTGCCATGAGTCACCACTGGTTACTGAGAGGGGTGTTAGTAGATGGAATAGCCTCATTAAGCTCTGCTGCCTAGGAGTGTCATTAACTTTCATTTTAGCCTTATATTGCTGCTTATCAAATCTCTTGAATTCCTACAGCAGTGTTTCTCTCTTAGTACAGACAGACAGCATCTAACCAGTAGGGAGCTTTTTAAAACCCAAACACATCTTTACTTCTTATCTAAAAGTTTATTAAGGTATTTAATATCAGTTTGCAGTCCATGCATTCATTTAATAAATAGCATTTATTGACACTTTTTTATTAGTGGCGTTAATAATATTTAATACTGTTGTGTCTACTATGAGCCTAGGCACTGGGTATTATATATCATATTAGGGTATAAATAGAAAAATAAGCCAAATAGAAATACTTTTCCCCATTTTATTTAACTTAAATGAAGCAGAGTTCATTCTATCATGAAATGTCCCTTGGAGACATTCAGTTCCTAGTACTGGACCCACTTCATGCACATGTGACTCCTGTCTCTCATTTTGCTTATTTCTAATAGTATGACATTCTCCATTACTTCTTAATTTTTTAATTTGTGGTGTCAGCACTTAGGAATTTCTCACTGTTTATTATTTTTTGATACTTTCCTACTGTTAACTTAAACTGTCATGTTTTGCCAGAGATTCTGATTTTTATGAAAGTCACTTTTACTATTCTTACAAAAATATTAGAAATCTTCCTTTAATGAAGGTCAGTCAGAACTTATTTCCAGATCTGAGAGCTGAGTTACAGTTCAGGTTCTACTTTATATAAGTGACACTGGGTAGGATTCATCATTTCTGTTTCCTCATGTGTAAAGAGTCTGACTTACATCATACTCAGTCTGCTTTCTGCTAGTCCAGAAAGATTCTATACTGAAAACTTAAATCCATTGTAACCAAGTTAATATTTTTTGGCTATTTTCCTTTCATTCCTTTCTTCTTCTTTCTCAGCCCCTCCAAATGACTTTTTACTAGAAGTTGCTTTATTAACTCTCTTACCTTAGACCTTATCTCAAATCCCACTTTCTTAGACAAAGCTTAATATAGAACAGAACAAAAATATTTAAACAAAATTTAAGTAGAAAAACAAAACTTGAATTTTATTATCAGTTATACATGTATATAAAATTATATGCATATATATATTTACATGTGTTATAACATGCATATCTATAATATAACATATCATTGTGGAGTGAGAGGAAAACTCAAAACACAGTATATATTTTCTATTCAGAATACATTTAAAAAGAAAATAATTCCTTGTTATACCAGGTTGGGGCTCTTCAGTAAGTCAAATTTTTAAATTGTTACCAGCGCCTAGACAGCTTTTAGTGGTTTTATACTTAAGAAAGTAGAACATCTCATTTACTCCAGATAAACAGGTAGATAAACAGGTAATAAGGCTATTTACATAAATAACTAACATAATTTTTAAGTATTGAAACTTTGTTTTAACCTCTTTTATTGATTGTCCATACTTAACCAACATGTTACTAATGATTTGCATGTTAGGTAGGTATGTTGTTACTCTCAAGATTATTCTAATTTAAGGTTGTTTGTCCCTATATGCAATTCCCTTAAACAATTGTGCTTTTACTTTCTTGAATTTAGTTTTCTAGTGTTTTTCCCCCCTTTATTAGTCGTTTATTCTAGTTGATACTACCAAGGGACAATTGCTTCTTTCTTACTATGTGCAGTTTCTAATATGTGTAATTGGGTGCAAAATCATGTCATGATACGAAGTATGTGGACTTTGTGACAACTGTTACACAGTCCCACAGCTCTTAACTTTTGAATGACAGAAAACCAATTTTTCAGGACTGCTGGCTTTCTGAGAAGTAGGTATTGCAAATAACAAAAAAATTTTAGTGACTTTATTCTTAATTTAAGGAGTTCCAGAAAAATGACAAACATTTTCTTAGCGCTCAGTGGCTTGATTGTTTTTTTTTTTAATGAAACACCTTAGAACATTTGTAATAGTTATTTGCTCCTTTAAACTCTCCTAAATACTAGAAGGGTCTGGATCTTGATGTATTATAATTAACTCCAGTAGATCTCAAAGTATTGTTTCAAACAGGAGTCAGATTCTTTTAAAATACAGTATTTTATGACATGAAAATCAGTGGTTTCAAATCTGATGATGCATCAGAATCTCACAAGAAGCTTTTCAGGAAAGAATTTTTTCCCTAGACGTTCTAATTTGTAAATTTTGAGGTAGGCTCAGAGCATATGTATTTTTTAAAAGTTCTACAAGTAAGTATAATGCCAGCCTGGGGTGAGCTTGACTGTGGTGAACATTATATACATACCCTTGTGTTGGGTGGGCAGAGTGGGTGACCCACCATCTGCCTCAGTGATGTTATGAAGCCTTTGTGATTTGCGGTGACTCAGCCTGTGTGTTTCATTGTGCGTGCCTGCATGTGTGTGTGTGGAACAGAAGGGAGCAAGGGTTTCCCCCGGCCTTGGTAGTAAAGCTAAGAAGTAAAAGAGAGTAGTGGTATGCTACTTTGTTTCTCTCTTCTCTCTCACATTTTTAAATGCAGATACCATAGAGCGGCCTACATCTTGAATAATAAGCAGTTGTGAGTAGTAGTGATTTAGGAGAGAGTTGTTAACAACAGAGGTATGGGGATTTGGGGTGGGCGGAGATGTCAAGGGAGGAGAGTCTTTGGCACCAGTAGAGGAAGTAAAAGGACCCTAGAGACAAAGTCTGTTGCTGTCTCCGTGGTTTTGTCCCTTGGACATAGACCTCTCATCTTTGTCATGGTGCTACAGAGTTTACCCTACTCTAAAAATTTAAGTGTGATGATGTTTCATTGTTCCTATAAATAAAAACTAAGCTCTGTTTTTCCCCCACTTCTACTTTTTCCAGATCCCGGTCTCCAGAATCTCCCCCATGCCTTTTCCTACATCGCAGGTCTCTCCCAGGGCTCGTTTTCCAATCTCCATCACTAGTCCTAACAGAACAGGAGCCAGAACTCTTGCAGACATCAAAGCAAAAGCCCAGCTGGTCAAAGCCCAGAGGGCAGCAGCTGCAGCCGCAGCCGCCGCCGCTGCAGCCGCCTCAGTTGGAGGGACCATTCCAGGACCTGGCCCAGGGGGTGGACAAGGTCCAGGAGAGGGTGGGGAAAAGAGAACTGCTAAAGGAGGGAGTCCAGACTCAGACAGAGCCAGTGAAACTGGAAAGGGCCCCACACTGGAACTGGCAGGAACTGGAAGCAGGGGAGGTACGAGAGAGCTTTTACCCTGTGGTCCAGAGACTCAGCCCCAATTTGAGACCAAGACCCCAGACCAGGCACAGCCTCATAGTGTCTCTGGAGCACAACTACAGCAAACCCCCTCAGTGCCTCCAGCATCTGCCGTCAGTGGAGCATGCACAGATGTCCCATCACCAGCCCACACTAACACACCCCCACCAGCTTTAGGGAGACCGAATAATGAAAAACTGAACAATGCCAGGACAGCAGCCACAGTGGCCTCTCTGCAAGGGCCCAATATTTGCAGGCAGGAGAAGGCACCTTCAACTCCAACAGATCCTGCTCTAATCTCAGGTGCCTCACCTGCTCATTTCTCAGCAGATGGCACAGGTGAGCCCAGAACAGGTTCTGGTCAAAACATACCAAACCCTTTGGCCTCAGCAGAGACAACCGCTAGTGCTTCAGTGGATGCAACTCCCTCCGCTCTAACGTCTATATTAACCACAGCCACTTTAGAAAAGCTTCCTGTATCCCAGTCCAGTGTAACTGTAGCACCTACTGGATCAGCTCCATCCTTGAGCACTTTGCCAGCAGCTTCCAGCCTTAAAACTCCAGGAACATCTGCAAATATGAATGGCCCCATTCCAAGGCCGAGCTCTAGTATCCCTGCTAATAATCCTTTGGTCACTCAGCTACTCCAGGGCAAAGATGTTCCCATGGAGCAAATTCTGCCTAAACCTCTCACCAAAGTTGAAATGAAGACTGTTCCACTGACTACAAAAGAGGAAAAGGGGGCAGGAGCACTCCCAGGCACCCACGTAACAGAAAACAGCTCCGGAGAGGAAGGCCCTGAGAGGCCGTCTCAGCCAGCTCTACAGCAGCTGAGTAAAACCTTGCAAAGTAAGCAGCTCCCCCAGGTTCCAAGACCCCTTCAGCTCTTTTCAGGTAAGGATCTGAGGGACTCTTGCATTGACACACACCAATACCAAGAAGGACTGAGTAGAGCAACCCAAGATCAGATTCTTCAGACTCTCATCCAAAGGGTTCGGAGGCAGAATGTTCTCTCCCTTGTACAGCCTGCTCAGTTCAACTTCACTCACTCAGGTTTCCAGTTAGAAGACATCTCCACAAGCCAGAGGTTCATGCTGGGGTTTGCCGGCAGAAGGACATCGAAGCCTGCAATGGCAGGTCACTACTTACTTAACATTTCCACCTATGGCCGGGGTTCAGAGAGCTTGAGGAGGACCCATTCTGTAAACACTGAAGACCGTGTTTGTGTGAGTAGCCCCACTGAGGCCTTGAAAATGGGATATACAGACAGTAAATGTGCAACAGGTGATAGTAGCAGTGGCAGAGAAGAAGACAGTGACGAGGAAAGTACTGGTGATGAGCAGGAATCTGTCAAGGTGAAGGAGGAGCCCCAGGCTTCTCAGAGTTCTGGCAAGTGTGAAGCAAGTTCAGGACCCCACAGAAGAGAAGCCCTATCGACCAGTGATGGTTTAGCTAAAAAGAATGTGAAGGCAGAGACACCAATGCATGAGCAAACCACTTTAAGCAAGGAGAGTTACCTGTTCACTAGAGGCCAAACATTTGATGAAAAGACCCTAGCCAGAGATTTTATTCAGGCAGCACAGAAGCAAATGGCTCATGCAGTAAGAGGTAAGACAATGCGTAGCAGCCCTGAGCTGTTTGATTCTACTACTCTTCCTTTACCTGCAGATAGTCCCACCCATCAGCCTCTCCTCCTTCCACCACTGCAAACTCCAAAGCTTTATGGAAGCCCTACACAGATCGGGCCAAGCTACAGAGGCATGATTAATGTCTCCACTTCATCTGACATGAACCATAACTCTGCTGTACCGGGGATGCCTGACTGTAGCCAGGTATCTAGCAACGTAGGTGATGTCATGTCCTTTTCTGTGACTGTCACTACCATCCCTGCTAGTCAAGCTATGAATCCCAGCAGCCACGGCCAGACCATTCCTGTTCAGGCTTTTCCGGAAGAGAACAGCATAGAGGACACGCCTTCCAAATGTTACTGCCGATTGAAAGCCATGATCATGTGTAAGGGATGTGGAGCTTTCTGCCACGATGATTGCATTGGCCCCTCTAAACTATGTGTCTCCTGCCTTGTTGTTCGGTAATGAAACTAGAAAGGGAACACACTATAAAGGAGGCAGGAAGGGTTGTCAAGTGTGTTTATTGCGTCCTTTTGGAATCACAGAAATAAATGAGTAGATTTCTGTTCTCGTAAGAGACAAATGTTACTTAATCAGGAATACAAAGTACAGATCTTAACATTTTAGAGGAAGAGCACCTTGTATAGTAAGTCTGAGTCAAGCAAGACTTTGTGAATTTGTGACAAGTTTGCACTTACAAAATCATGTAAATATGTCACATTTTGTTTTAACATTATTTTTCCAAGTGTTGAAGTAATGTAGTGCTTTGAATTCAGATTTATGTTTTACCTTCCGTGACTGAGAAAAGTTGAATGTCGTGCCTGGTGAAAGGAAGCCGTCTCCCTTCTGTCCACTCTCCTAAGAGGCTAGAAAAAGGAAGGAGTGAAGGAATGGCCTGGAGAAATGATTCCTTGTGATGATGTCAGTTTTGACTGCAGGCTTACATATTCAGCCTTTGCACGATCTGATTTCAGAGTTTACTCAGTCCCTTTACCTTAGAGGGAACCTTTTTAAGTTTATATTTGTGAGAAGGTATTAATGTCACAGGTGGTATGTCAGACTCTGAAACCTCAAGGCTTGGTTCTTGGCTCCCATAAACCAGTACAGTTGTCAAGCTCTCTGCTTGCAATTTGTGGATCCTTGCTTTTGCCTAATCCGACTCTTCTGCCCTGAGACAGTGCATGTGGTCCCATGAAGGGTACGCCTCTCTAGGCCTCTTGTATTACATAGCCTGTGCAGGCTGACAATTCCAGCAATAATATCCAAGTACTTCGTCATTCATGGCAAATAGGTTTGAAATACTAGTATAAAATTAACAGGGAAGTGTTAGTGCTGAGGTGATTTGAGCTATGTGTTTTCTTGGGCAAGGAGAATAAAGGGGCAAAAACTGTTAAAGTGAACCTAAAGAACTTTGGAAAATGATTGTAACACTAGAAACAAGGTAGCCCCTCTTTTCCTCTTCTCTGCTGACCCCTTACCTAATGTTCTAGTGTCAGCTGTTGCTGCAGGTAGAAAAGCTTATTAATGCCATTCTGCTCTGACCTCCCAGGCATCTGAGGAGTATGGAGTAATCTTATCATTTATTACTTTGAACACATATGCATAGTAAAAGTCAGACACCTTAACTGCTTTAGAAAATATGTCCCCGGTTTTGGATTACTGCTTTCTATGCACTAGAAGTTTCTAATGTAAGGGAGCTTAAGTGGATGGCTAAGGGAACAATTTAGAAAGGAAGAGAAATTAGATCTAAAGTTTTGTTGTTTTTATTTTTTTGTTGACCTTTTTGTTATTTTTTTAACCCTATCTATAGTGATGGGAGAAGTTTTGAGTACATTTATTTAAGTCATGGTTAAAGAACATTGAAAGAAATCTATAATTTTTCGAATTTGGTGTTAAAAAATCAGATATTGTCAGTGTGCATCATTTGCATTTGATTTCAAGGTTCCTAATTTCAAGTGTGTAAAAATATTACTGCAGTTTAGTACAGTTGTAGTTGTACTTAATATTCAGGATGTGATATTTAAACATGCAGAACATTGTAAACTTGTTAAGTCACATTCCAGATTAGGAGAAAGTAGGCAGTAATAATCTTCGCTTTGCCCCCGTTCAGCTGCCCACCCTCCTCATTATATACTCTTAATACTCTCAAACTCCCTAAGGAACTTACTACTTCACTATTTTTTGTTTTTCCTCTATGGTTTTTTTGTGGCCCCTGGCAAATATAGGATTAGTGCCTGTATTTTAGTTTTAGTCAAGAGAGTATCATGTCCTCCTAACTTCCCTTCTTCTTCCAACACACACATTGCTAAGAGATATGAAGGCTGCAAGGATCCAAGGTTAAGGAGTAAGTTCTCCAGCCATGAACCTGTAGGAAAGAGAAACCATGGTTCTGTTCCCTAATTTCCAGTATACCCTGGTTGTTCCGGGGATGGGGGTCAGGGTTTTTTAAGACCTGTTGCTGGTTAAAACTCTACATGCCCAGTTTCTTCAGTCCCCATTTAAGTAGCAGGACTGAGGCCTGGTCTGCATGTTGGAAGTAGTTGAGTGTTTCAGAACCAGCCATGTGCTAAACATTAATTACCAGTTTGGATTGGTTGAAGGGATTTTTCTTCTTAACACATTTTCTGTCACAGAAAGTCTCTCCTCCATCATTCCCCTAAATCTGAGGATGGACAGACAAACTAGGAAAGGAGGAAAGGCATCAGGGATGTTCATGTCCATTTAGAGAGCAAACCATATTGTGCCTCTTCATCTTGACCCAGGCTCTTGCAGATAAATCCTAAGCATTGCTATACACCAGATTCTCTTAACAAATAATGTCCAACTAATAAAGTATTTGCATCTATGAATGCCCCTAAAACATTGTCAGCTAGGTACACTCACAGCCTCAATCTTGACCAAATGAGAGAATAGTTAGACTCTCTTTAGTTGGTAGAAAATTTAATACAATCCACTTATCAGTGTGTTTCAAAACAGTGGTTTCAAGTAGAAATTCATCTAAACTGAACAGAAAAAAAAAATCACAGTGTTGTGGCCCTTTTGAAAATGAAGGAGTAGGAACAAGGAAATCTTGAAATTATTAGAGTATGGTATGCCAGTACATTTAAAGCAGTTTTTATGTTAGGTTTCTGAGTTACTGAAATTAAATCTGGAATATTTCTAATAAAAATGCTAAGCTTATTTTTATGATTTTAAGTTGCACTGTTTCCAGTGACTAGTCAGGTATTATGCCTGATGCTTATGCCTCCAGGGTATGCATCTCAAGCCTTCAGATACCTTCCATGGCAGGTTACCCAGGGGAGATAGCATTAGCAATATATATCATCTCAGGCTTACTTATGAATGTTCTAAGTTGTCTAGTAGAAAAGGCTTTCTGAATCTATAAGAACTTTTATTCAAATTCTCCATCTTATTAGACAGAAAGCCAGATAACCTGGAGTGTTTGCCCTACTTCTATTCCTTAAACCCTATGTTCAAGACACTGAAGCTACCTGTGGTATCCTTTGTAATATTTTTAAAATAAGATCTGGCAAATGGGAATTTTCTCTTGGGAGTAGGGGAGGCATACTTGCATGGACTGGGCAGGCATGCACATGTAGATATTTTAGGAATTATCTCACATTTAAATAGGCAAAGGAAGACCTCAGTGCCTTCCAGGTGAAGGTGTGAATTCATACATATTAATGATCTGCCAGTCAGCATCCTAATTGCTTATTATTGCCTTTCTCCACCTTAGAGTCCTTGAAGAACTCTAAGGGCAAATGATTTGTTATAATGAGGGGGTCTTCTCTAGTTAGCACACTGCTATTTATTTCTGGAACTCACTATCAGTGAGCAGTGCTAGGGTCATTTTCTCTGGGACCTAGAGGTTTCAGTTCACGGCCAGGAGGAAAAAGTCTCCCCGACGTACAACAATATTCTAAGTAAAAACTCGGCCAAGGGTAGTTTTCAGCTCAGTTTATAGAATAGTCCAAAGAGACTGAGAAACATGCTGATAGGCAAGGATCTTTCCTACCATGTTTCAATACCTATATATACCTATTGAAAGGGAATAACAGGTAAGCATTTCCTAAAGTTGAAGTAAGAGCTTCATAGAT